>CAXFZM010000318.1:0-13991 GCA_964007475.1 Hybos culiciformis
ACACGATCAAGATAAAGGAGGTTTCACAAACTCGCAGTTGTCTACTCTCAATTTGATCGATTTCACATTACATCCATTGTTTTTGTGGAAAGTGATTGTGTTCATATGCTAATCGATTGGTGGTGGAGAATGCAAATCAGTGGGCAAAGCACACACACACACCACCATCCACCATTTTGTGTGTAACCTCTGACACTTTCATGTAAAACAAGAAGAAGAAGAAGAATGATCTTGAAAATTGACCAAGTAAAAGATATGAAATCGCACATTGTCTACCACTCATAATTTCCATTCAATTTTTGTTCACCGAACAGATGAGCACCGAAAATATGATCGAGCACCACCAATGATGGTGGTCGTAATGTGTACGTGTGTGGTGGTAGGTTGTGTGGTGGTAGGTTGTGTGTTGGGTGCCCTCATCATCATCATCATCATAATCATCAGCAACTAAAGCGAGCATTCTAACATTTTTCGTGTGTTTCGCCTGTAATTAAGAATCAATTCCGCGGATGCTCGGCAAAGTTTTTATTTTGTAAATCAGTTCACCAACAAGTCGATGTGCATAGTTGCTTCTATTCATATATGCAATTTGAATGAAACAACTACAACAAAATCAACCGACCATACAATCTTTAAAATTGAAATGGCAAACGAGAAGAACGATCATTCGGCGTGAACACACACACATCAGACGCATAAAAACCGAATGAAAATAGTTAGAAAATAATTAACAATCTTGTTCGTACTTCTCATTGCTGCTATATTTTTTATTTTTATTATTATTAAACTTCTCCGAAAAGGTGATGAGCCGATTACGTAATGAGCTGGTGGAAATGTTTCGTCTTTTTTCTTGTTCATTTGCAGACATTCTGTCGGTTCAAATAGATGATGATGAACGAGTGGAAGATTGAATACCGCCAAAAAAATGAGAAGGATGATGATGATGAGAATCTGCTTGCACTTGATTGGTGAAGGAAGTTCGGTTCTGTTTGTTCGAATTAATTAACCATAACATGACAAGTGTTTGGTATGTTCAAGATGGTCATGTGTTTGAACTGTTCTTCACCATTCTTGTATGTCACCAGTTCTTGTGTGTGTGCTGTTGGTGAAGTGAACAAAGTATTTATCCCGAATTGGAATGACATTCCATATTAGTTTGCATTCTACTTGGTCACCGATCATATTTCACTCACCCATCATGCATATGTGGCACACATGGACAGTGTCCAGTGTCCAGTGTCATCCTCACACACACACACGCTACATGACGCACCCTGGCATCGCCCAACCAACCAACATGTCACTCTTGTGCATGTATCATATGGTTAATTTGCTTGATGAGCTCATTTTTGTTTGTTGAAAAAATATTCAACAAAAGTGAAGCCAAACTTGAACTTGATCGGAATTTCAAAGTTTGTTTAAAACAGATGTCAGGTGTCGGCATCAGATCACAAACCAAACACACCACACGCACACGCACATATTGCAATCGAATCACAGTCTGGACATCATCTTTCTTCGACCACTCTCGTTTCACTCTCCTTCTAATCAGCTTGTGCTTCCATTAGAGAAGTGAATGGCAAGTGAAGAAAAAATAAGTTTACAAAAAAAATGTTCAAGCACTGGGCGATAGTCTTTGAAGATTGTCGCTTTATGTCTGACACATTCGCTCACCCTCTCGCTCACATCAGTTCACTTGTTCATCTTATTTTCACTAAACATGTGTTTTAAAATATTCTTCGTCTTTCTCGTTTTTCTCTAAACAAAGATAAACAACACGCGCGATCCCCGATGACTACTGGTGGTGGTGTTAGTATCGAGCATGCCTAGAGTGAAGTAAGATTGTGAGCAAGATGTGAATGCAAATGCGATCACACACACACGGTCATCACAACTATTTTAATTGAGATCTGATGTTCTTCTCTATGGCTTCTCGAACACGGCATCGATCAGTGGTGTTTGTGTGCAGTGCTCATTTGGAAGTCGATTAGTGCCACCTTGTCTCCATGTTCGTCGCCTACTGGTCTATTTGAATTCAACACAGTCTAAAGTGAACAACTAATGACATTCTTGAATGATTCGTCTTCTTTCTCCTTCATTCTTCCACTCTGTATCATTCGGGTATGAATTACGTAGTTGTGAATGAACTTGAACTTGAAATGAAGCTACGAATTATTTGTGCATTCACTAATGACACAATGGTTCTTTTGTTCAAATGAGTGTGACCGAATGATGTGAATGATAATGATCATTCCATCCGGAGTACGCTGTCTTGTCTAACTCAGAATTATACCAATTCTTATTCACTTTCTTTTTTGCTGTACTGTCGGTGTTATTACCTTATCTAAGTTTTTTATATGAATAAAATGCATATATTTTCTTATACATGAATGAGCTGGTTCATATATGAACGTGATTTGCATTTGTACAATAGAATACGAATGAAACTGGCTTCAGATGATAATGGTGGTGGTGGTGATGATGATAATGATGAAGATCATTGCACTCGCATGCACTATTTTGTACAATTCATTTGGTCATGCTTCAAAGTTCGTTTTCTTTTCACTTGATAATGTCGACATTTGTTCCGAGGTTTTTCCTATTTTTTGTTCTCTTATTTTTTGTGTTTGTTTGTTTCCTTTATTTCTGTCATTCATTCAACAAGTTCTCATTCACTTATTTTCAATCAAAAAAATGTAAAGAAAAGAACCCAGTCCGTTAATCCTCTTAGTTTTCATTATCTAATAAACAATCATAATAGATGGAAAGTTTTCCCTTCTCTTATTTCTTTCTTTTTTTCACCAGAAACACACATGACACACCGAGTGTAAAGCGAACCGAAAAATGATTGCATTTCAAAATGTACAAACAAAACAAAAAAATGAAGGATAAAGAAATGTAGACGACAACGAACTGTCGTTCTACTTTCTCCTTCTCTGACCATTTGGGTATTTTCCTTTCATTTTTCACGTGTATATATACAACACAAAACTAGTGAGAATACAAAACAATTGAATGAAAACGCTAATCCCTTTACGCTGATCGAAGGTGAACCAACACAACAACAAGAACCAAAGAAAAAAATGATAATAAAAAGTTGTACAGTTGGTAAGAAATGAATTGTCAAATTACCAGTAGTGAATCAAACAAATGATATGCATGAAAAGAAGTAAGTAAAAAAAAATATAAACGCAAAACTTAAGGGATTAACGTCAAAGAACGTTTCACGATCAAGCAAGTCGATAGACAGTCCTAGATTGTTAGTGTGTGTGAGTCCCTAGTGAAAAGAAGTACGGATCTATTGAAGAAGTTGCAGTGAAAAGAGTCTCGATCTTTTCTTTTGTTGCCAGTCCAATTGTGTGTGTCCCACCAAGTGAACGTTCTTCGCATACCTCGTGTGTGGGTGACATATGTTTCCATCTTCTCGCATCACATTCATATCCAACATTTCTTTGAGACTATTTTCTCAATCTAACAAATATTCCTCGTTTAACATGCAAATAGCAATGATAATAATAATAAAACAATTCATTCGATTAGGTTCGAGGTGAGCATTTTACCCAAAAAAATTCATGAAACGTTGGATAATAATATCCAGATTGATTCAATATTTCTTTCAAGTGATTATTTACAGTGTATATAAACACACACACACGCTAACACAAAACAAGCAGGAAGATTATGAAGGATTACGTCTTGAAAATATAATACCACTCTCTTGCTCTCTCTCTCTCTCTCTCTCTCTCTCTCTCTCTCTCTCTCTCTCTCTCTCTCTCTCTCTCTTTCTTGCTCTTTCTTCAATAAACTAAGCTTATAGTGTTTCATATGAAAAGCGAAACTTTAAATGACTAATTTTTGTGTTCACTTGTGAAAGAAAATATTTGAATTTTCGTAGAGGTATGAAAAATATAATGGTAGAAAGTGAACAAGCACGAAATACGACCACTTAATCCATTGGAGGATTTTCATTTTGGTTTCTCGTGTGTGTGTGTGAGTGTGATACATACAGACGTTGTGTTTAATTGAATAATCATCCAAAACCGATGATGGCGGCAAGCGTGGTGGTTGGTGGTGATCCTAATCTCCTTATAAGTATGGCCAATACAATGCGTGTTTGTGATTGTTGCTCACCTTGTTCAAACACAGTTCATGTGTTCCATTGCTAATCGCTCTTGCTCTTATTTCTGTTGTCCTTGTTGGTTACATGTGTTGAACCACACAATCAAGATTAAAATTCGCAAACTAAATAGAGTGAGAGTGAACAAAATCTCAAATGATCAATTGAATGTTGGACTGGGGTCCGAGTTGAATATGAGATCTTCGAACATCACATATCGAATATCTCTCACTAGATTACTTAGTTTGATTGAAATTAATTTCTCACTACTTTTCTCGTCCATATCTTTGCTCTATTGTCTCTTCGATTGACGCTTCACTTATTGTCTCTCTTGAACTCATACACATTTGCATGTCAGTTTCAATTTTTTTTCTAGATGAAATATATGCGTCGATACCAAGTGCTTTATTGAAATTGATTAACGAAGTAAAAAGAAAGTTTTTATGGACAACTTGGGAAATTGTCTAACTCTTTTTTGTTGTTTATTTGACAGAGAAAAAAGTTCGAATGGTTTCAGATTACAACCCGAGAACAATTGACTAGAAAAAAGCAACGAGACACATATCCACTTGGACTACTAGAATGGACAATCAAATTGAATGGATGGAGACAGACTGGAAGTGAAATTGGTTGCCTTCACCTTTATTTTTCTCTGGCTGGTTGAATGTGACTCGTTGATCGTTCTCTGCTCGCCACCTCATTAGTGCTGGTCACTGACAGTTGTTTGGCTACACACTCACAGCGCCTTGTTTGTTTGTTGTCCACTGTTCTCGGTAGTGTTCGGTTGTCTGCAATGTACGATGGCCATTGTTTGTGTCCAACACCACCAAGCACAAGGTCCGTCTGCAAGCGACAGTCTCTTATTGTTTTCAATGCGTACAAGCGAGTGCTTGTTCATACACGGTCTTATTGTTTCATTATCTCATCATTCGATCTCCACCAGTTGCTGCACATACGGTCTATGATTCTTCTTCGTTCTTTTTGTTTGTTTGTTATTGTTTATTGTTCAGTGCTTGTTGTTTGTTTCTGTTCGTGTATGTGTTTCACCTCCGAAGCCATGTTTCAAATGAATTAAACAAACTGTCAACTAGACCCAGTGGTCAGTGAACATGAATGCGACTATCGATGACTAGTGCACCGACTGCCCATTAAATCAATGAGTTCTTTCATTCTATTTCTTCTTCTTTTTCTTCTTTTGGTCTTGTAGTCTGCGTACGCTCATTTTGAATTGACCACTGTTTGATGGTAAAGAGAAGGCTGTGTGCGTGTGTGAGCCCCGGTACCGACGTGTTACTTATGAGACTCTAATGAATAGGGCCCCTACAATGCAGCACACACACGGCGAACAAGAGAATGCGGACAAACACAAGCAAACATACACACACACACATACAAGAAAAGGATCAATGCCGTTTCCTGATTGCAATCAACTATTCTTGCCAACAGCTGCTACTCTACACTTGCTTCTGTTTCGTTCACTTCTGGCTAGGTTCTCGCCTTTTCTCCGTCTGTTGTTGTTGTTGTTGTTTTCTTTAAGATTTGTGCTTTCTCCTTTATTATTATTATGGTTATCCGCACTGACCAATGTTCAGTGAAAGAATCAACACTTATGTGAGGAATAAGCAAGTCAAACAGAGTAAGCAGTTGAGTAAACATACAGCCGCATTTGCAAACACACACCCAGTAAACCCTTCGACGTGAATGAAACGTTTATAACCACGCTGGTGTGTGTGTTTGCAAACATTTGTACGAAAGTATTTTGGAAACAAATTCAAGATTGAAAACGATGACATGTAGAGAAGCAAAGGTGAAGGAGAGAAGGGGAGAAGCAAACTCATGACAAGTCGATCAACGAATCGAAGAAGGAGGCGAGTGAGAAGGAATATAAATTAGAAAATAGCGATCTACAGTGTGTGGTTGATGGTTGATAGATGATAAGATAAGCCGGGTGAGAGAAGAAGTCAACTGTTTTGTCACAACTCCACTCACTGACCAGCTGGTGAAGCACGGGCATGGGTCAGTGTTCACTCGCATATTTCAGTGTCAGTGTTGCAGTGGCGCTGATACAGATCTACACAACCAATCTTGATCGATCCACAAGACAAGACAGTGAATGGGACAAACAACACGATAGATAGTGAAAAACAATATAATTCAATTTGTTACCTTTTGTGCTACCTGGTACTAAAAGGTGAAATCTGCTCGCTGAAACTCGCTAATGTAACGAGTGTCAACGGTGGTCAACAAGTCACGGAGATTTACTGTCTTCTACTCAACATTTCAGTGCACGATTTGGTCAAAACGTTGAAACGTGGAGTTTAATTATTGACTAGCTTTTATCAAACTATATGGCTGGAATAATTTCACAATTACAACAAGAACTTTGCAAACATATCCCCGCTCGAATCGAACTGGTTAAAACAAACTGACTACTGGTCACGGTCACAGAATAAAACATGTTTTTTTGCTCGAATAAAACTCATTGTTGTAATAACTGCACAATCTCTATCAGTTTTCCCCTGATAAATCAAGCCCACAGGTAAAATAAAATTACACATCTGCCACTGTTCCAATTGTTAAATCCTATCGTAAATTCGGTTCTATAGTAGAAAATAACGACTAGAATCTGATGAATAAAACTAGTCGTTGCATATATGGCTAACGTCGACAAGTGATTATTTCATGGTTTGGTCTGTGGTAATGTGTGTGTGTGTGTGTGTGTGTGTGTGTGTATGTGTGTGTTTGTGAGATTAATCCAGTTACAATGTAACCGAGACACACACACACGCAGTGAATGGGTTTGGTTACGGTGTGTAAAGGTGGTATGCAAACATGTGTAAACACTGCACCACCATGACCGTTTGCCACCGGTATGCTAGCACCAGAGAGTATAATCCTCTTATGTGCATATATCCAAATGAACAAACGCATTCACTGGTCAGGTGTATGTGAATGCAACAAGGAAACAGGCGTGGTGTCCAGACAACACAAAGTGAACATCAGCTTCCTATTATTATTATTACTTTTATGACAATCCAGCATAACGAATTCACTTTTGCTTCTGAATATTACTACTACCACCATAAGAATAGTAGTAGTGAACGAAACAAAATGGCGAATTGAATTTACATAACGACGGGTGGCGATGTGCAATGGTGATGGTGGTCAGTGTTTCCAACAACAACACACTGTATATTTGACTTTTGGATGCGAATGTGAAGCATATTCTTAAACTAGCCGTGTAAAGAAATCAAAGATGCAATTTTGATTGATGGTGAAATTAATTTCAACTTACCAAGGAAGAGAGGATCAAACGAGTATAGTGGAGATTTAATTATATCCACACTTGTGCACGCTACACTCGGTTTTGTGTGTGTGTTCTAATTACCGTGGCCATGATGATCCACTTCTGACAGTGTGATTCTCACTCGTTTTCTTTCTTTTTCTTTGCTCTATCTTTGATTCGAATCGCTTCTGGCGTTCAGCGGCATTCATTGGATGTTCACAGAAGAAGGAGAAGAAGTAGAAGTATAAGAACGGATAGATTGGAAATAATGAGCAACTACCCTGCCAGCACCATGGTCACTATCACCATCATCATCATCATCATCATTACCAAGTGAATGATTCGATTGTGTTCACCGCCCTGCAAACTTAGATTCTCACACTTACTTCCATGTTTGATTCACTTTTGGATGCAATGTTCAATTAGAATTGCATATAATATAAATTGAAAATTGAAATTAACAACTAAAAAAGATCAAGAATTGAATAGTGTTGATTGTTTGGATGTGAATGACATGCTTCCAATCATCACCGCTACCATTGTCCATCCTCTTCAACAAGTGTCGATTTGTTGAAATCTTTGTAATGCTGGCACATGCGTGACTTGTTGCGTGTTTGGTGATGAGCACTCCTTCATTTCATCAAATGTTCGTTGTTGATAATTTCATTTCTTTCATTTGGCTGTCACACACATGCATGCAGACATAAAGAAAGAATGAAAGAAAGAGACACAATCATTCGAATTCACATCATGACTGACATCCTCATACTGTCCTCTCACTGCTTGCTTCCTTTATTCTTTTCTTCTCCTTCTTCGACTTCTCAAACGATTTTCTTATTATCTAATTGATGTACGTTATTGTTGGTTGTGATGGTCACGGTACTTGCTAAATTCATCAAATCATCGAAGTAATTACTTGGAAATTGAAGGAAGTGATAGTGAATGAACAATACAAACACGGCACAACCCGAAAAACGGTTGTACCATTGTCTCCTACTCAACCGGATACTTATACTCACTCCAATGACTAGATAATTTGTTGATTTGAAAAGTATCTAAAACTCAACGGATTCGGCTTTTTTATTATTATTATTTTTTTGATTTTTTGATTTTTTGACGAAACAGTTGAAGTGATTTGTTATCATATTGTCTATTCACTTGTAATGCAAATGTTAGGGCGCGTGTACAAACTTGGTTGTTTACTTTCCGGTGCTCTAATCATACAAACATTTCACTGCTTATCAAACGGACTTTTTGTGTCTGTGTTGTTCAACTTGACGTGTTCGCTTGCTTATTTCATTTTTATTTTGGGTGCGAACATCCGTTCAAGTGTTCGCATCCATAACGACCGTGTTCTATCGTTTCTTTGTTCGTTTCACTAGCGATGAACGTTGAGTTTTGTTTCGGCTTGATACACTTGATTGATTCCAACGTTCGTCAATAATTATCTCATCGTTTCCTTTTTTTTCTCAACGCTTGTCTTTTGAACAATTTTGGAGGAAAAAAATAAAGAATTTTCAATCATGAAATGAATTATTCTTTTTGTTCAAATAAAGTTTATGTTTGAATAAAGCAGAACAGACACAACCACTTGTTCGCATTGAATCGTGATGGGCACTGGCTTCGTTTCACATCTCAAAACTCATCGCACTTCTCATATTCTCAACCCTCTGTCGTGCGAGTCGATTATTCATGTCTGACAACCACAACAACAACAACAAGAGGAGCAACAAAAATGTCGACGAGATTGTTAACAAAAGTGATGCTTGAACAAAGAGGGACACCAAGAATAAGTAGATAGGAGGAGAGAGTGGAGTGAATCAATCAAACATGCAAGCAAGACGATGATGAGGACGAGGATTTGTGTATCATCATTCATTTAGCATCAATGTTTGACTTTCTTGTTCATCTCTTTCGTACTGCATTTTGGTACTAGTGTTGTGGTGGGCACATTCTTCGATCACCGTGTTGTGTGTTGACTTATCTCGTCCAGTGCACTATCACCACAAATTAAATTAAGACTCATCTCCATGATCTATGTTTGCAGTGTGAAAGGTGAACGATACACAACGATTAATATTTTACCCTCTACTTTGCATTGGTGCTGCAAACTTGGCAAACACACACACACACACACATCCAAGATGTGCTGAAGATTGATGATCATTCTTTACATTACACATCGGTTCGAATCGAGTTTGATTCGATCATCTCACTCACTTCACTTTTTCTTCTCCACATCACATCTCGAATGTTCATTTTCAATTTGCTGCTTCTTTATTTTATTTTTGCTTAATTTTCTTCCAATATAAAATGAGGAAAAATGAATGCCCAGAAGGTGTTTGTCGTCGTATATATTTTGTGCTAACCCTTTTAGATGTTCGTCTCTCATTTAATGTTTCCAACACATTACGACCTCACATCTGGACACTTTTGTGTGTTTGTTAATCTTTGTCAGTGGCAAGCACTTATAAGAACCGATCACTCGAAGCACACACAAACCTCTTTTGTACATTAGACTATAGTGATGCAAACAAGCACTATCCACCACTTTTGACCATTTACAGTCAAAAACAATCGAGATTAATGTCGGACACCGAATGAAAGGATATTAATAAAAGCACACAGTTGATCGTTGTGATCGTCTTACATTTACATTGCCCAATGAATCTATGGTGTCATTGTGTACACGCACAGGTGTTTCCATCTTGTCCAACAGATAAAGAAAGAAACAGTCTGCCGACTTCAGTAATCGAGCTGAGAACAAACGTCGAAAGAGAATTCTATTCAAGCTAGAAAAAAACTTGCGACATCCTTATGTTCTCTTATTTTTATTTCATTTATTTAAGGGGACGCTTACTGCACTTGTAGTGTTGAGCGACACCAGATGGCGCGCACAGTATCTTTTCAATGAGAAAATTGAGAGTTGTTTATCATAAAGATCTTGGAGACGGTGTATCAGAAAAAATATTTTGATAAATCAAATTGAAGATAAAAATGTTACCTTGTACATCTAAAGTATCAAATTGTTCAAATTTGTTTGTGGGCTTCACAGTGATTGGGCAAAGTTGACCATGTTTGAAAAGTAAGCTAATCGTTATGCCGTACTAATTCTTATAGACTTGACCAAAGATACATGTTTTATGCATCTATGTATCAGTTTGGTCCCAACAATCACTTGTCTGACTGCATACAATTATTATAAGTTATGTAGTTATTGATAATTTTTATTGGGATAATGATTGTAGCCTATTTTGGTTTGAGTACTTGAACTCATAAGCCTCCCTACCACGTCAAGGTAAAGGCTAATCAGGGAGGATGACCGCCTCTGATGCCATTGTGATTAATTCAATGGTCAGAGACGGATTGGCACATTCCATCAACCACCACCATTCACGACCATCCAAGCGACCAAACGACCAAACGGCCATCCACGACCAAACGACCAAGCGACCATCCACGACCAAGCGACCATCCACGACCAAGCGACCATCCACGACCAAACGACCATCCGACCATCCTGAATGCGATCATCAAAAATCAACCAAGAACACGCTGCCAATATGGCAATGACAAGAACATAGGCAACAAGAACTACAGCAAGATCAACAACGAGAACAAAGTAGACGGCCATTACCCCGCTTTCTTTGGAGGACGTCCTCATTTTTTGGGCCGAGGTTCTCCAGTAGTGGCAGCTGGTTCGGCAATCGTCGAAGTAAATTCATACTCTCCGATGCCAGCCCCATACTCCTTATCATTTTTTGCCTGCACTACCTTCTTTGAACTCTTTGACTTGGACCCCGTCTTGCGCCGAATGGACTGCTTCAGGCGACGCTTGTCTATTTGTTTCATAGCGGCTAGAGTCTGATTAGAAACGAATCCACCGTAGCCCTTGACAATGTCGAGTGCTGCAGTTTCGCCTTCGTTTGAAACCATGACCGCTATGAACGTGCAGAGTTCAACCAACTGTCGATTTGCCCAACTTCCTTGCTCAGTCTATGCCAGAGTGTCGAATTGAAGGACTCACAACAGTTAGTCGTCTTTCCGTGCACCAACTTCGAGAGGAATTTCGAGCCACCGAATTCATCAAAGATTGGTTGGGCCAATGCCATGACCAACGGATCGACGTGGAAATGTTTGGTGTGATCATATTCCACACCGACTGCACGTGCTTTCAAATAGGCACAACACAACGAATCATACTCATCATGCTGCGGCGTTTCGTTAGTCGAAGCAATGTGTTTGAACATCGCTCGAATATCCCGCGCCATGTTTTCTACGCTTTTCAGGTTCTTGAAGATCAAGTGCCGGTAGTAGCTTTGAATGCGATCGATAGCCTTACCGGTGAGCCGGCCAGCTCCACCGAGACCCGATCTACCAGACCCTTCAAACTTCGTCCCCTTACTAGTCGCAACAAGCGTCCGAAGTCGACTCCCCAATCGCTTGTTGGCGTGATTACAGCACTCCAACAAGCGATTGGTTCTGTCATTTGAGCGTAATCAGGGTCTTGAGCGGCAACCTGACATGCTCGGTGATATCCTTTGGAATCACCGTCACCCAAGAACCCTGTCACTCTCTCTCCAATCCATTGGCTTCTTCGTCGGAACATACGGGCGATCCCCTCGCTCTCCATGCCACCGCTCGTTCCAACGTAATTCTTGTTGCAGGTGGAAGGAGAACAACTTCCTTTTGTGCAGTCATTGCATGATGACGTCATGACCTCAACATCCAAAATGGACGAAGAGAATGGATCAGCGCATACAACGACGCCCACCTTTGACTGATGGCCTCGTTTTTGCCATGTTCCGTCATATGCCAGCACCAGACCCTGGCCATCGCTCTTCTCCTTGGCAAACGTGATCCGATTCTTCATTGATCTAGTGAATCGAGCAGGAGGCCTGTTTAGATTCATTAGAGCGCACCACCTCCTGCAACCAGCTTCACTATTTCTTGATTCTATTCATCAATTGGAACTTTACAGTCATCATTACAAACAGTAATCGCTTATACTTAGCGCAGTTACTGAGCATTGGTACGGCATAACAATCAGTTTACTTTTTAAACATGGTCAACTTTGACCAATCACTGTGAAGCCCACAGACAAATTTGAACAATTTGATACTTTAGATGTACAAGGTAACATCTTTATCTTTAATTTGATTTATCAAAGTATTTTTTCTGATACACCGTCTCCAAGATCTTTATGATAAACGACTTTCAATTTTTCCATTGAAAAGATACTGTGCACGCCATCTAGTGTCGCTCAACACTACAAGTGCAGTAAGCGTCCCCTTAAGAAAATAAAGAAAATACTTTTATACATTACGTCTCTTCAAAATGAAAATGCAATTAAAAAGCTATAGGATTGAAGATAGCGGTGTGTGTGAGTGTGAGTGAACAGTTCTTATCTAATGTTAGTTTGTGCGTGTATACCTGTGCAAGTAGAGATATGCACTCACTGCCATCCTTCATCGTTTGCTTCCATTCCGTGTTCATTATCGATTGTGGAAATCGATATCGTCCAGTGGTTGTGGCCAGTGTGTGGTTGGTTGATGAGTGTGAGAAAGCATGTGTGTGAAAGAGCATCGTCAATTTGATTCATTAGTCAATTTCATTTGTCGCCAAACTCGAAATAGTGTCATATTCTCTGCATCTCTTCTTTCAGTCAGATTGCTTTTTTCACTTTTTTCACTTTTTTTTCTCTAATTTTCAATTTTCTAGAGGGTGACCAAAACGAAGATGAGAAACATTTGATAACAAGAATCACCTTCGTCTTTTTTGTTACTTTTTTCTCGCTTTATCCTCACACACACACACACAAACACTCGGATTGAAAGCTGTCAAATCGAATGTTCTGTTCACCTAGTACTACGAAGTGTAGAGGGAGATCAGAAGTAGATGCCGAACACTGATGCTGGTCATACGTTTCCATTCAATCCAATATATCAAACAGAACGAATATACATGATGGTGATGGTGGTGAACGTGAACGAAACGTGAGGTAGTGAACGTGAACGAAACGTGAAGTACAGATTTAGTGCCGATAAACGAGCCAGTGTGTGTGTGTACACAACACAACCAGTGACATACACACACACTACAGTGCAGAGATGAAAGATGCTTGACTAATTAATAAAATCAATTAAATGCAAAATATAAAAAATCATTTTGTTTGCCATGCCAGTACGGTCAACGGTGATGGCAGTGCAAATCTAATTAACCTGTGGATCCAACTACTTTCCACAATTCAGTGTGGGCAGTTGTTCTTGTCTTTTTTTCTTCTTTTTTTCGTTAATATTTGCTTAACTAATCGATTCATTTATATAAAGTCACTATCTTTCGTTTTTTTAAAATTTGACTGATTACCTGTTTGTATACTTTTTTCAATTTGAACATAATAAAGAGCTTCTTCATTTTTATCTCTATGATTCAATTGAATTATCGATTGTCATGCTAATTCTGTTTGCATTATTTAGTAACGATATTGTCAATATGGATCTTCTTTCTTCTTTCTTCTTTTTTTAAAGTGAATAAAAATGAAATCAATTGTCAATTTTCTGCTTCCATTTTTCGTTCTCTGGTCATCAT
>CAXFZM010000319.1:0-16668 GCA_964007475.1 Hybos culiciformis
CCCAACAATTGAACAGTGAAAAGGCGGAGTTTTCACATCCACATAGGCGTGGACTATCCAAATGGTGGATATATGACTTCACCGGTGCCGAGTCAAGTGGAGAATTTCGGTGAGAGAACATGAAACACACAAACATGAGTGAGAGAGAAAGAGAGAAGCAATGAAACAATATGAAACACAGAAACGAATAAAAAGGAAGATGGGGAGAACGAACACCTCCAGTGTAAAGTGTTCGGTGTAAGAGGAAACGCGGAGCCAGTGCTATTCGACTTGGCAGTGAGAAGGCGACACAAGCACACAAGCACACAAGCACACAAGCACCCGGAGTGGACGCCATCATTGCCGCTGGATTCATAGTGTCCATTATAGTGTCGGTTGTGGTGGAGTGAGTGAATGAATGAGTGCGAATAATGGGCATCATTGTTGTGGTCGTGTACTCGTGTCATATTCACTTCTCCATTTCTGGTCTAATGCATTCAAATCAACCATAACCCATCATAATTCACCTGCTCCATCATTTGGATCACATCAATTGTTCACTCATTTTCAATCATCGTGTGTGTGTGAAGAATGCACGAATTAAGCCATTCGGATTCATCCTCGTCCTCTAGTTCCAAGCACACTCTCCCACCCAATGAATTGGATCCCAAACAAGTGTTGCAACAACATCACCACCAACATCAACACCAACACCACCACCACCAATCACATCATCAGCATCTACTGTCGATGATCAATTTGAATTTGCAAGATGTGGCGAACAAGCAATTCCATTTGTTTGGTCACAGTGTGGCACCCCCTCCACTTCCAGTACCACCACCACCAGCGCACAGTCCTGTGTTGAGTGTGGCGTCCAGTTTGTCTCAATCCTCGGACTGTACGTACCAACAATCACAGCAACAGCAACAGCAGCATTTACGTGCCAGTCCCCCCACCAACACCGGTTCGTCCACCTCGTCCACTTCCACGTCGCATTATATCAACGACATTCTCAATCGTCCACTGGGTTCATCGTTACCGTGTACCAGTGCCGCCACTCTCACTCCCTCTTCTTCGCCATCCTCATTTCCGAACTCATTACCGCGTTTCGCGGCATTAGGCGCAAGCATGTCGAATGGAGTTTGCTTTGCAAATGCTGCGGCGGCTGCTGCTGCCGCTGCCGCAGCTGTTAATTTGAATCATAAAATTGCAGCGGCCGCCGCCGCTGCTGGTGCTGCAGCAGCAGCCAATAACAACAATAATGGCGGTAATGGAAATGAACTACCAACAACCAGACATATCTACTGGCCATCCATGGTGCCTAATTCGAATCTCTGGCGGGATCGACTCACTAATGCTGGTAAGTGCATAAAAGGGATATTGTGTTTCATTCAAATTCATTGTATCTTTCTCTTTTTCTCTGTGTTTCATGCAGTGAATCAATGTGACAAAGATGGTAAGAAGAAGCACACTCGACCCACATTCTCTGGTCACCAGATCTACGTGTTGGAGAAAACATTCGAGCAAACCAAGTATCTAGCTGGGCCTGAGCGTGCCAAATTGGCCTATGCACTGGGCATGTCCGAGAGTCAAGTGAAGGTGAGTGTGGATCATTATTTTACGACACATGGAATGTGATTGTATTAGTGACAGTATTTTGGTGGTGTTTGGTTTGATTGAGCAAACAAAACCACACACACACAACAACAACAACAGCAACATTATATATTGAAGTGTATTTGTACATTATTGATTCAATTCGGTGTGTGATGATGGTGGTGATAAATCATTGGACATTGCGTACACCACCAATTTGACAACACAAGTGAACACAGCACACAACACAACACCAACACCAATCACGTACTCTCACATCCAATATTAATGATCGACACACGGAATGAAGCCGGATGGCATTTGAGAATGGCAATTGATTTACAACCCTCCTTGTGCACTTGCACACTCAAACAAACACTCACATACATTTGAACGAACACACCAGATTGTAGTGTTCATGCCCATCAACAGATGACGTTCGTCACTCACTCATTTCAAAATACATTTTCTTTTTTCCCTTCCAATCTCGATAACACAGGTTTGGTTTCAGAATCGTCGAACTAAATGGCGTAAACGACATGCAGCTGAATTGGCAACAGCCAAGAAGAAAAGTCAACAACAGCACCAACAACACCAACACCACCAGAACCACCACCAGCAACATCACCACAATCCGAATGGTAAGAATGGATTAGAGCTTTCCTCATCCGCAGCAACAATGACCGACGAGGATGATCTGGACTTGGATGACGAGTACAGTTCGGACGATGATGGTGGTGGTAATGTGATGCTCAAGTCCAAGCAATCATCCCCACAACAACAACAACAACAACAACAGCAATACATCCACCCTATTGGAATCTCTGGTTGAATTACTTCGCACTATTTTTGTTCGTTTCCTCACTGTAGACGACCCAGTACATTTTAGAGCTATGCAACACTTTTCTTTCCATTTCATTTCATTCACAGTCATTTCTCTTTTTCTCGCTCTTTCATATTTGTTTGGTAGTAAAGAAAAGCAATGTAAATACAACACATTCGTAGTAGAATTCATTCTCACTCTTTTCTCATTCTCCATCTCTTCAAAGCCCCCTCTCTCTTTCTTTCTCTCTGCACAAGTGAAATGGTTACATTGTTGTGTTAGTGTGTTTCGTTTGTTTTGTTCACAAGAAAAAAATGCATCACTATCCAACAACAACAACAACAACAACACTAATAATAATAAAAGAAAGAAGACGAAATTGAATACACAAAAAAACGGAATGAACAAGTGGCTGTAGTGATGATCATTACCGTGTCACTGTGGCATTGTGTCACTTCCCACTCTTCATTGTGGCTTGCTCATTCTAGAGACGGTCAATTTTACGCTCTCTCTCTCTTCGCATCTTTGTTGTATTCATCACCACCATCACCATCATCATCACCACTACTTCTCCCCAAACATAAATCTCGTTCTCTATTTTTCTTGTTTATTTATAGCCATATAAACCACCAACACTTAATTAGCTATGGAAAATGACTCGCTCTCTGAGAGATGATCGTAGAGAGAGAGAAGATGATATGAAAATAACAAACAAACATGCCAGTGAATAGAGGTGATAGTGGTCATCATTTTGCTTCCTTCCAAATCACTTGAAATTGAAAGAGAAAGCTAGTTGATGTTTATTTTTATATAAACTTATATAAGCACACATCCGAACAAGATGTGGTGGTGAATAGAAAACGAGGACACTGTCCATTATACTTTCTCTCTCTTTTGGTGTATTTCATACTTCACAAGCAGTGAGTGAGTGAGTAAGAGAGGATCATTCGAATAGCAAACTCCATCGTGTTCACATCACACACGTTCCAACACTACAACCACTACATGATGGCTGTGTCCTTGTCATCATTGGTTTTAGTCTACTTCATTCTACTGTGTCCAAGTAAGTACCCACACCATGTTGGTGATTATCATTCTGTATTTCTCTAACACTCTCTCCATTCAGTACTACTTTCTCGGGTCCAAACAGCAACCACAACCACCACAACCACCACTCCCACACCTGGAGTGAACAGTTTGATAGCTCGTTTTCAATCAAACGGAATCCGTGGTTATGTTCTCTTTACACAGAATCGAACCTCTACTTCAATATCCACCAAAATATTCAACAGTGCAAGTAGTAATGAGACATACACATGGAAAGTGTTCAATTCAGGTTACATGCTGGACAATAATGAATGCAACATTCCCAACAATCAACATCTGGTGTTCGATTTAACTCTACTCATGGGTTCACTGCAAGCAATCAAACAGAATTTGTTCAATGTTCATTTGAATTTCATTGATGGAGAGCATTCGTTCTTGGGCAAGACATTGATATTGAAAAGTGAACAGAATGACAACATGTCGTGTGCAATCATACTACCATTCGAGAATAAACAAACATACATGGTCAAGTATCGAACCAATGTGCAGGGTAGAGTGTTTCTACTTTACAGTGAGAATTTATTTGCAATGTTGGCCAGTTTGCACTACCAATCACCGTTGATGAAAACATCATTCAATCACTGGGCTATTATTAGAGCACACAATCACAATCAACAAGGAACCAAAGACGATAGTTTGTTCTATCAATTTCACAATCATCAACTACAACACTGTCGTCATTTGAATGGAACCGTTGTTGCACATAATGTAAGTAATTTAGGAGAGACTGCAAAGATCTTTCATTAATGTATTGGAATTGTAATTGATTTTATAGCAAAATGAATCAACTCAAATCAGTATTTCCAGTGAAAGTTCCACACTGAACTCTCGAACATATTTGATATTGCACGACATCATTCTTGAACCACAATCTCAACACTATCTTCTCATTTATGACAATCAAGATCGTATTCTTTCGTGTTCACCAATCGAAATGATTCGACCGAAAAAAGTGATGGCCAAATTCAATGATGCTCATCTCGAGGGTCAAGTGATGTTCTCACAAGAAAGTCCTATCGATCCTACACTGGTGGACATTGAATTGTCCGCCAATGGTTTTGCACACAGTTATGGCATCGATGAGCTGCCAACAGTGGCCAGAAGTAGTGATATGGATCGTCGGTGTCCGAACATTCACGACATCATCTACAACCCACTACAGATCAATCCATTTTCAGTGCCCATTGAAGGATTGGGCACCAGTGATCAGTATGCAATTGGTGATCTATCAGGCAAGTACGGGACATTGTCTCGTAAGCGGAATGAGAAAATCAGCACTGTCGATTTCAATCTACCACTGTTTGGTGTGCACAGTGTTGTGGGTCGTGCACTGGTGTTCTATGCTCCCAATGGTACAGCTGTATCGTGTTCCAATCTTGATTTGGTGGACACCGATTTGATCACTGCGTTTGCCACATTCGATCGACCAGTGCAAGGACAATTGATTGTGAAACAACCACGAAACGAGTGCACTGGCGATACATTCATCTATTTCGAAATCTCTCGTGAAGGCGAGAATGCCACCAGCACATTCAATCACGAGTGGTCAATTCACACCAATCCAGTGTTCACTGGTGAGTAGATTATTTCCAAATATTTCAGTTTGACTAATGCTTTAGTGTTTCCCATGTTTAGAGAATACATGGAGTACATCGGTATGCAACACCACAGGATCCATGTTCAATCCGTACTCGAAACAAGTGGACACTGTGTACGAACGAGAATGTGCTCTATCACATCCACTGGCGTGTCGAATAGGTGATCTGACACGTAAATTACAACCAATCGACATTCAACCATATCGAATCGATGAGAATGGAGTGCACACATTGAGGAAGTACTACCTCACTGACACCACACTGCCATTGTGTGGACCGAACAGTATTGTGGGCAAGTCCATTGTGATCAACGAAGATGGAGATAGAGGACATGGCGATAGTGGTGATGTACTTGCATGCACAAACATCGTGTTGCTCGAGAATGCAGACGAAAATCTATGAATCAATCGATCAATGGATGCATGGAAACACAAACATAATTTGATAGTTCCTTTTTGTTGTAAATAGATAATGGTAAATATTAGATATATATAATCACGTTAAAACAAAGTTTTAACAAAACCAAATACTAGATGTGTATGACTTATAAGTCGTGAGGATATTCGAATGAATCACAGTAGTAGTCGCCAGAATTGTTCATCTTGTATAGCCAATGAAGTGTTTGGTCAAGTTTGTCATCGAATACTGTGCCAACACGTCGGTAAAAGGAACAATCGTTGTCCGACGAGTAGGGTGGACTGATCACATCAACCATAATGGCCAAATCATTGGTATTATTGAACAATTCATGAACGTTACCAGTGTCAGGTGTTAGTTTCATTACTGCATTCACACCATCACTTTTGTAATCAAGTCTTGTTTCGTCCAATAATTGAGTGGGTAACAATAAACAAACTTGATTGCCATACGATGGGAAACCTTTGGGCTTTTGTAGTGAACCACTGGTCAATTTACAAACACTGTGACTTCGTACTGTGATGGATCCAGAGAGCAAACGTATGAATCCGTACATGTTCGGATGGTCATGCAAAGGCATGCGAGATCGACGTGAACGAAACGCAAACATTGTGATAGAGAAGTCATCATTCTGGTAGACTTTAGTGAAACCGAATGGCGCGAATGAGTAGCCCATTCGATCAGGTGCTCGGAAATCATTCGCTGTCAAATGGAAATCTTCAAGACGAATTTGTTCGAGTGCCGATTCAAATGCTTGATACTTGGCACTGTTCACATTCAATCGTGCATTCTTTCCCATTCCAGCGAATAACGTCTTACAAAGTTGAACAAAGTTACGAAGATTGTCAGACATTTTCCAACTCCAATCCTGACATTATAATGAGCACAAATGATCACAACACACGCGAAAGTGAATGAATGGATAACGTCGTTTGTGAATACGCCCGACTTTCATTCGCATCATGTCGACACACCAACAATCCTGTGCGCACACAGGAGTGTAGCACACGCAGGCAAGTACGCCGAGTACGCTGCTTACACGCAACAACAAGTTCGAAGTGAGTACGAAGAGAACAGAGAACTAAACGTGATTTGAAGAGAGAATGTCTTTGTAATGTCGGTGCTGTCTGCATGCCGTCATCGCATGATTTGGTGAGAAAGTGACTGTTCGCATTGAGTATCATTGCCGTGTGTGTGTGTGTGCATCTGTGTCTTTCTCATTACATCATCTACGAACATTAACCGGAGTTGCGGGCACTGCGTGTACACATTGAACTTCGAGACCAATCATCAAAGACAAAAGACGAAAGCAATCGGCAAACGGTGACGATCATCACAAGAACACTCGCCCACTTCTTCTGCTTGTGCACTATTCTGGTCCGAACTGATGTTGAATCGAACGAAAGCATCGATGATGACGATGATGAGACGGTCGATTCTATCGCCGTATCTCACAATGAGCACTAGACGATCATTGATGCTCTACCATCAACTCAATCATCGTCCACAACATCATCGACTGTTGGAATTGGAAAAGTATGGAATCGGTCAAGCTCGACACATTTCTATCACAACACCGTTGATGGAATTGAAAAAAGATTCATCGAAAGTTGAATCGACAGTGAAAGCTCTACGTCAAGAGGCCAGTGACAAAGAGAAGAAAGAATCATCTGCCGCAAGCGCTTCTACCACCACCGGTGCAACAACGATTCCATCAGTGAAACCTAGTGCAACATTTGAGAAGAAATCAACCACATCAAGCACTACAGTTGTGGCACCATCCACCTCGACGAGTACAGCCGTGGAACCTGTCACTCGTTCACTGGGCAAACGAATATGGGACGAATTGGTTCACTACTATCACGGATTCCGTCTACTGTTCATCGACATCGGCATTGGTTCACGTTTACTGTGGAAGTTGACCAAAGGCGACACGTTATCGCGACGAGAACGCAAACAACTGGTCCGAACTTCATCGGACGTGTTTCGTTTGGTACCGTTCTCGGTGTTTATCATCATTCCTTTCATGGAGTTTCTCATACCAGTTGTACTGAAGTTCTTTCCCAACATGCTACCATCAACATTTCAAACAGCCACCGAGCAAGAAGTGAAAGTGAAGAAAGAATTGAAATTGAAATTGGAAATGGCCAAATTCTTACAAACTACATTGGATGAAATGACACTACAACATCGTGGCGAATCACATTCAGCCCGTGCCAAGGAGTTTGCACAATTTTTCGATAATATCCGAAAAACTGGCGAGCAAGCATCCAATGATGATATACTGAAATTTGCAAAATTATTCGAAGATGAAATTACACTCGATTCACTATCACGCCCTCAATTGGTTGCTCTGTGTCGACTACTGGAACTTCAACCTATTGGTACAAACAACTTTTTAAGATTTCAACTTCGAATGAAACTACGCAGTCTTAATTCCGACGATCAAATGATCTCGGATGAAGGCATCGATACGCTCACTGTACCCGAGTTGCAACAAGCTTGTCGTGCGCGTGGCATGCGTGCCATTGGTATTAGCGAAGATCGTCTTCGTTCACAACTAAGTCAGTGGTTGGAATTGAGTTTGAATGAGAAAATACCTCCCTCGCTTTTACTACTATCACGTGTACTCTATCTACCGGAAAACATACCTCGTGCAGATCAATTGAAAGCTACCATTCAAGCCTTGCCGAAAGAAGTGGGTACCGAGACTCGATACAAGATTGGTGAGACTGAAGGTAAAATTGACAATCGTACCAAGATTGAGTTATTGAAGCAAGAAGAAGAGGCCATCAAACGCGAGAATGAAGAGGAGAAGGCTCGCGTTGTGGAGAAAGCTGCAGCAGCAGCTGCGGCCGCTGCCGCCGATGCTGAAATACTTAAAACAGGTGATATACTGGTGGATAATGCAAAAGATCTTACTCTCGATGAGCAAATGTATCAACAACAGCAGTTGAAGAAACCGAGAGAAGAGTCGATCATGTTATCGCGTGAAGACATTGATTCGATAGAGGATGCTATCGAGAATCTAGCCACACAGAAGAAGCAATTGATTTTGGAGAAAGAGGAGCTGGACGATATCAAGGAAGAATTGCGTGATTACAAAGAAGATCTTACAGAATTCAAAGAGCTCGCCAACCAGACTGGTGAAACGCAGCGATTGAAAGAAAGTAAAGCGGCCAAGCGTTTGCGACGCAAAGTTGATAGTATGGTGAATAAGTTGGATCACGTCATTGGTAATTTGTCGGATAAACGTGAAGTTTTAAAAGAGAAATTGGACCAAATGGTGAAAGGGAAAACCGACGATGACGGTAAAGAGAAAATGGAGAACATTGCGAGTGACATGGTCAGTATAAGTGAACTGTTGAAAACCATGAAACAAATCTCGAAAGTAGACGATGAGACAAAATTGTCGAAGATCATCGAACTACTTGACAATCTCGATCTTGACCACGATGGTCAAATCGAATTGGATCACGTTTTCAAAGTAAGTAACCCCTTTCTCGCACTCCAACTATCATACACTTGCGAGAAACACACACAAAAAACGAAATTCCACTTACCTTAATTTGTCTTTGCTTGTCCGCTTTTCCACAGGTGATCGAGTTGATTGGCAACGAGAACGTCGAGGTGACACCTAAACAAATCAACGAGATAATCACATTATTAGTACAAGAAGATAAGCAAAAGAAGCAGCAGCAACAACTGCAACAACATCAGCAGCAGCAGCAGCAGAAGGAGATTCAACAGCAGCCATAAGCCGCAATCACCACCAAGTACTTACATATTTTGAAGTTATTGTTCAACTTGGTGGTTGTAATCGTCTATTTGTCACTGATTCCACCAACTTTATCGTCTACTTCACCGATGATCACCACAAACTTGAATGAATCACTTCACTTCACTTCACAGCACAAAGAAGAATGGTAACGGTTTTCTGGGAGTTCGCGTGTGTGTGCACAGGACAACCACCAATTACACAATGAACTGTGCTGCTTCTATCCAACACAGACACTCACACTCTTCACAAAGGCCATTGTGCGCGAAACATTTTTAGCGGGTTTCACTCTTTCCAGGAAGATTTCTCTTAAACTTTCGTGAATGTTTCTGGGAACTTTCCGTGTTTGAATCGTTCATGTCGTTTGTGTTGGTTTGATTTCACATCGTTTGTAGTTTGTTTCACTTTCATTATTTGTATGAATTTTGTTGTCATTGTTTTGTTCTTTAGTTTCTTTCTTTTTCAATTCTTTAGGTTAACAAAGAATTTATCTATATCTTTCATTTATAATTCAATAAACTATTTATTTGTGATTGTTATAAAATGAATCAGTTGATAAATAATGCAATTAACAAACGTTTAAAAAGGAACAAAAAACAACAAAAATTTAACAAGATGAAGAAGAAACAAACGAGTATGGCAAAATCGAGCAATAGTTGATGTTGTGAGACTAGGTGAAATTGATGAGAACTGAATTCCGATCATCATTGGTACGTCGACGAGGGTCGAAAAGAGGATGTCGTTGTTCAATGTCCTCTTTGCTCAGCATCATCACTCTAGTGCTCAATGGCTTGGTGGTGTGCAGTGGCGGTGGTGGTGGTTTCCACAAACCGTTCGAACCAACACCATTTCCAACACTGTTGCCATTTGGTTTACCACTGAAACACCATTGGAACAGTAATCGTTTCACGTAGTAAATGACAAGAATAGAAGCAGCCAGAATGCAGACTATGAATGTGGCATATCGAAGGTACTCAGTGTACACCAGATGATCATTCACCACGTGATGGCCGTGAATGTGGACACCGTGCTGCGAGTCCAGTGATCGTAGTGGAAAGAATCGTGTTCGGTAAATCAACGCACCCAATGTCCACTGAACTGGTTGATCATTCAACTTGTGAACCGATTTGAAACGATTGTACTGCTCGGGCATGTGGAATCCATCATGAAGAATGGTGTTCATCCACGCTGACTTGAAGCACTGGTACAGCAACCGATTGAAGTTGGCATTCGGATACAGTTTCCGCTTCGAACGATCTTGTGTGACCAACCAACTGGTTTGGCAGTACTTCTCGGACACTTCCATGAAACGTTGTCTAGTGTATTGGCCACCAATTCCATACACGTCGTTCATAGTGTACCAAAACTCGGACAGACCATAGAACGTCGATTCACGGAATGGCACCATGGAACGATGAAGGCTTCGATAAGGACAAGATGAAACTGCACCAGTGCTTGTGTTTTGGCTCATACACAAATCATGACCATCAATTGTGACCAGTTTGCTCAGTTTCTGGCGACATTCGTTGAAATTACCGCTGCCTTTCAAATGGTACAAGTACTGAGTGCTGGTGGTCACATTCGAATTGGACACCGGCACTGTGATGTTGATTGTGTCGGAACTGTCAATGTTCAAACACGGATCGAAGAGAATCTGCTCGCGTGCCAGCAGACTTGTGTTTCGTATGCCACCACTATCACCGCTGTTTGCATCACTCGGTTGTGATTTACTAATCAAGTACTGGACGTATTCATTACGAACAGCATTAGCGCCCAGTGTCAAGTAAGTGTCCACAAACAATCGGTATCGGTGATTGGTGTCGTGCTCCGAGCATCCGAGATTCAATTCGGTCATGGTGGATGCAAATGGATCACCTTTCTCCACTCCTTGGTTGTATCTGGATTGAAGCAAACTGTACTGCTCGTCGCTGGTCACTTCGAATGCGATCTGTACACTGGCACCACCCATCTCCATCATGCTGATGGTGCCCATTCGTTTCCAATTCTGTTGCTTGTACTTCACTGTGACCAATGGAGCACGTTCGAGTGTGTGGTCGAATCTTCCCATCAAATAATTGATGGATATCCAAGAGTAGATTCCCTCCTCTTTACCACTGATCACTTGCACGTTACTTGAAGCGAACACAAACGGATACCGCTTAGGTATGTCTACACGAAGATCAGTGAGAATGGCCAATTGTGATGGTTCATCCAAGAGTCGCATGCCAGCCGTGGCCAGAATGTACAATGGAGTTTCGCGGTGCTTGTGCTCCGGTATGGATGTCATAGCAAAGTCCAATAGTGAAGCAATGTAATCGGACGCATTCCATGGTCGACCCGAGCAAGACGAGAGTCCAGGCGTGATGGAGTATTGAACATCTTTGCCCAAGTGATCATGCAGTAATCGAATGTTCAACAGTGTACGAGTATCACCCGAATGTGGTGGCCACACGTAAATGTACACTCGGCTACCACTACTGCCAGCATCGATGATCACAGCGTACTGTAGATGATCACGAATCCGGTGCGCATTATCGAAATCAAACCATCTGCCCACTTCACCGCCATTCGAAGTGTTGTGTACACGAACATAAATAAGAATGATGGCCACCAGAAGAATGAACACAATGGATTTGGAATACGAGTAACATATTCGTTGATAGAATTTCAAATATTCCAATATTCTATGGTGGTGGAATGAAACAAGAGTTAGTGATGATGAACGATGAATGATGGTTTAGTGCAAACTCACGTATAATAATGATGAATATGTACAAATGAAATATTCATTTCAACTATAACGAGAAAAGCGATCAACAATCCAAAGTGTAAAACCGACAAACTACTGGAGATGATTGAAATGGAAAGAATTCAACCGGATTTTCATTGCATTTCTCTGCACACAAACACGAACAAGAGGGAGAAAGTAATGCAGACTACAACCGAAGCGAACTAGTTGAAACAGGTGAGTGACGAGGTGAGCAGCAAGGTGAATGATGCATGGCGTGCATATGGCGTTCGTTATCAACATTTACACACGCACTTCTCCTTCTGTATCTTGCTCACACACACAACTGACGACAATGGTGAGAGTGTGTCGCTCACTTCGTGCCATTCTTTCTCAACACAACTGACTCATGCCATTTGGATGCAAGATGCTCACACCATCCAGCAGTGAACAGACAACCACTGCGTCAGTGTGTCACATACTCAACGAGAGATGGCGCGCATGTTGGAAGCAAGTGGAAATAGCTGGCGACGTTTAAGTGGAAATAGTCGGCAACATGCAAGTGAAAATAGTCGGCGACATTCAAGTAGGAATAGCCGATCACAACGAGAGAGAGAGAAGCAAAGCACACACAGATATGGGATGGTGGGCATCGAATGTTTGTTCAACTTGTGTTATCCTCGCACCACCACCACCACCATCATTTCGCCTGTTATCAGGTTTTCATTCGAGCAAGTGGGTACAACCTCCCTTCATTGTCGATTCCGTTCTTGGTCAGTGAACACAGTGCACTTCCCCTTCTCACTCTTCAACCCAAACAGCCAACTCACTTGACAGTCCCTCTCACTCACCGGGTGTACAATAACGACACGTGTATTACACGTCATCATTAGATGTTGAGAAATGAAGTGAAGTACAATCCATTCATTTCGTTGGAACATCCATACAAACAAACAACATCAACAACTTGGTTTTATTCTCTTTCTTCTTGGCTCGGCGTAAACATGGCCACTTCACGATCCTCATCCTCATCATCATCATCTGCATCCATGAATGGTCTCAAGCTCGTCATATTCTCGTTCGTGTTGGCCATCACCATTCATCATGGTTTGTTTGGACATTCGTCTATTCTAATTGAGAATTAATCTAACTAATCTGATTTGTTTTCGTTTTTTATAGCTTCGTCCATTTCGGTGATGTCGGTGGATCTCGGTAGCGAATGGTTGAAGATTGCCATTGTCAGTCCTGGTGTGCCCATGGAGATCATCTTGAATACGGACTCGCAACGTAAAACACCCGTGGCAGTGGCATTCCGTGACGGCGAACGCTATTTCGGTGATTCAGCACTCACTGTTGGTGTCAAATTTCCAGAGAAAACATTCACACACTTCATTGATCTGATTGGCAAGACCAGTTTGAAGCAAGAGTCAGTTCGGCGTTATCAACAACGTTTTCCATATCATAAGCTAATCGAAACGGACACCGGCATTGCTTTCATTCTCACTGACGCTGGTCATGATGTTCAATACTCGCCCGAAGAGCTACTATCCATGCTACTGGCAAAGGCACGTTTCTATGCTGAAGTGGCATCCGCTTCCTCGTCGCCCAGTGGTCAACGACAGAAGATCACTGACTTGGTGATCACTGTACCGCCATTCTTCTCACAAGTCGAACGTAAAGCACTGAAGTACGCGGCTTCGCTGGCCAATTTGAATGTTCTCCAATTGATCAATGTGAACACAGCGTTCGCATTGAACTACGGTGTGTTCCGTCGAAATGATTTCAACATTTCTCAACCAACCAACATTCTGTTCTACGATATGGGAGCCAGTTCCACTGTCGCATCCATTGTCAGCTACCAGTTGGTGAAAACGAAAGAACACGGCTACACTGAAACCAATCCACAACTGACTGTTCGTGGAATCGACTATGATCGCTACCTTGGTGGATTCGAACTTCAACTCCGTCTTCGTGATCATCTAGTGAAAGCATTCTCCGAGCAAAGCAAGAAGACTGTGAAGGAGATCCAAGAGAATAAGCGTGCAATGTCGAAGTTGCTGAAAGAAGCTGGACGATTGATGAAAGTTTTGTCAGCCAACTCCGAGCACAAGGCACAAGTGGAAAATGTGATGAACGACATTGATTTGAAAACGATCGTGTCGCGAGAGCAATTCGAGTCACTCACTGCTGATTTGGTGGATAAAAGCGTCACTAAACGATTGGATAATCTCTTCCAAGTCAGTGCCATTACATCGGGTGAGATCAGCTCGTTCATCATTGTGGGTGGTGGTACAAGAATGCCCAAGATTCAACAACTACTCCAGGCGTACATCCAACGAGATTTGAGCAAGAATGTGAATGCCGATGACGCTGCTGCTCTTGGTGCTGCTTATCAAGCCGCGTACTTGTCCAAAGGTTTCAAGGTGAAGAAGTTCCACTTGAAAGATGCTACTTTGTATCCGATCAACGTGGAATTCCAACGAGACGGCAGTGATGGTCAATCGAAGGTGGTCAGTCGGTCGTTGTTCGCACGAGGCAATTCGTACCCGCAGAAAAAGGTGATCACTTTCAACAAACATCGAAGCGACTTCGAAGTGGTTGTCACTTACACGGATGATGGTGTACCACAAGACAGCGATAAGGTTCTTTTCCGTGTCGTATTGAAAGATGTGTCCAAGGTCTATGAGAAGTATGCAGAGAACGTCAGTATCGATCCCAAAGGAATCAAAGTTCATTTCCGCATGGACGATAGTGGAATAATTGAACTGGAAAATGCTGATGCTCTTTTTGAGACCGAGGTAGAAGATGAAGACGATCGGTATGAGCAAATCAAAGAAGGATTGACCGATGCTATTTCCAAATTAGGAAGTAAAATCTCCAGCATGTTCAAGAATGAGGTAAGTGAATCATCATGTTTGTTGTCCTTTTCACGCATCTTTCTGAACTAGTTGTTCTCTACTATGAACTTCAAGTTCCAACTAGATGCAAAATTCAACAATTGGCAGATTCTTCGTGAATCTGCTGATTTTGCTCTAAAGAGTTGGCGTTTTCTCTAGACTCGATTCTCATCTAATGAGAAATGTCATAGTTACTTAGCTAACATTTTTTTGCTTTTTTAAATTCATTTTTAGAACGAGAAGAATGGCACTGAATCCGAGACACTGAACCTTGACAATGTCTTTGAAACAAATGAAACAGAAACTTCTTCTAAATCTGAAAGCGATAGTAAGTTACTGAATGCAACAGAGGAGGTGAAGAAAGCTAACGATTCATCTGTAACCAAAGAAACGAAAAAAGAAATGAAAAAGAAAATCCTGAAAGAAAATATTGCAACCGAAGTGACAATTGGCGATAAGTTCACCACCAACGAAGAACAAATTAAAGTTTCTAAAGAAAAACTTGAGAAATTGGACAAATGGTAAGTTTGGGATATAGTTGAAAGTGAATCGATTTTCATTGTTGTTTGTTCGTTTAATTTTGTGCATAAACAGGGAAGAGGACAGAATGAAACGTGATCACGCGAAGAACGCATTGGAGTCATTCATTTTGGAAACAAAAGACAAGTTCGAACAAGAAGAGTTTCGTACCGCTGCCACTGATGCCGAGTACGAGACGATCAGTGCCGAGTTGAAAAGCTCCTCTGATTGGCTCGAATATGAATCTGACCAAGCCGATGCCGCAGTGTTGAGTGATCACTTGAAGAATCTACGAAAAACCAGTGAAGTTGTATTCGAACGAGTACAACAATGGCGAGACCGACCCGAGGTGATTGATGCGTTGAGTAAAATGTTGAACATCAGTGAAATGTTCTACACCAATGCGGTGAACGTCAGCGAGGATCAACAAGTATTCAGCACAGTGGAGTTGATTAGTTTGCGGAAAATCATCGATGACACAAACAAGTGGTTGACCGAGAGCAAAGAAGACCTTCAACTAGCGCACAGTGTCACACCAACCAAACTGACATTGACCACATTGCGTGAACGAATCAACTCGCTGGATCGAGAAGTGAAATACTTGCTCAACAAGGCGCGACTAGCCACACCCAAGAAGAAGCCAGCATCTAAAAGCAGCAACAAAACTGAAGAGAAAAGCAGCAACAAAACCGAAGAGAAAAGCGACGAGAAAAGTGAAGAGAAAGGTGATTCCAGCACTGCTGCCGATGAGCAGAAGAAAGTCGAAACGGATGCGACGACGAATGTGAATGATGAGAAGCAATCCGACGAGAAAGAAAGTTTGGATATACCACCCAAAACTGAATTGTGATACAAAAAAGACTAGAGGAAATAATATTAGGTGATTTTGTCAAATTAATTAGTTTGTTTGTTTTCTTATTTGAATGATTGTTTGTATTATGACTAGGATCAATTTATGAGTCTTTCCTTTGATTTTGGGTTGAATTTTATGGATTAAATTATAAATAAAATTATAATGGCAATAACTAAGTAACAAAGTTTGTTGGGAAACTTACCATTTCATTCGATTAAAATAATCTAATTGTCAAACAATTGTTGTGTTATTGTTGAACAAAACGTACTTGAAAAGTGGAAGCGATCAATACTGAATTATGAATTGGATTCCAAAGAAATTCGTGATAACTTTCAGTTCTGCCTGTTTGTTGTTTGAACAGACTATGTGAACG